>CM062618.1:53188899-53198899 GCA_025617555.3 Puccinia polysora
ATTATTTATTATTTATTATTTATTATTTATTATTTATTATTTATTATTTATTATTTATTATTTATTATTTATTATTTATTATTTATTATTTATTATTTATTATTTATTATTTATTATTTATTATTTATTATTTATTATTTATTATTTATTATTTATTATTTATTATTTATTATTTATTATTTATTATTTATTATTTATTATTTATTATTTATTATTTATTATTTATTATTTATTATTTATTATTTATTATTTATTATTTATTATTTATTATTTATTATTTATTATTGATTATTTATTATTTATTATTTATTATTTATTATTTATTATTTATTATTTATTATTTATTATTTATTATTTATTATTTATTATTTATTATTTATTATTTATTATTTATTATTTATTATTTATTATTTATTATTTATTATTTATTATTTATTATTTATTATTTATTACTTATTACTTACTATTTATTATTTATTATTCATTATTTATTGTTAATTATTTATCATATATAATTTATTTTTTATAATTTATAAGTTATAATTCATAATTCATAATTTATAATTTATAATTTATAGTTTATAATTTCTTATTCATTATTTAAGATAGGAGTCTACACAACTTGATTTTAGTTGTTTAGCATGCCATACAACTCAAATGGGATGTGTAGCATGCCACACAGCCCATTTCAGTTGTGTAGCATGCCACACGGCTCATTTGAACCGTGTAGCATGCCACACAGCTCATTTGAGTTGTGTAGGGTGCCACACAGCCCATTGAGCCGTGTACACAACTCAAAGAGCTTTGTAAAGAGTTGTTTGCACGGCTCAATGAGCCGTGAATTTAACATTACCTTAAAAAAAACAGAAAACAACCAAAAAATCAAAAATGTTGATTTTTTGGTTTTTTAAAAAAAATATAAAATATAAAATAAAATGAAAATAACTCAATTCTTGAACAACCTTGGGGGAGTTGTATACCGCCATACACAGGTCTAAATGGTTGTGTACAGGGGTACAAAAATCAAAACTGCCCATTATGGTGGGTATATGCCCCCCCAGGGGTTGCACATGTTTGGAACAACCCTTTGAAATAGTGTATGGGACCCCATGCATTGAGGGGCCCTACACAGCTCCAACAGGTCATGTGGGGCCCTACACCACTCCCACAGGTTGTGTGGGGCCCTACACAACTCCCACAGGCTGTGTATGGCCCTAAACAACTCCCACAGGTTGTGTGGGGCTCTACACAACTCCAACAGGTTTTGTGGGGCCCTACACGACTCCCACACGACTGGAGTCGTGAATTTATCATCACCCTTTTTTAATTTTCATTTTTAATTTTTTTCTATTTTTTTCCTTTTTATTCCATTTGTTTTCCATTTTTCCATATTTTTTATACCTCTTTTTTAATTTCTTATTTATTTCATTTTTTATTTTATTTTTATTTCCAACTCTTTTGCTCAAAACCCTGGAGTCTTCAACCTGTTTTTAACAGCACACCACAACTCAAACTGGAATATGAACAGCCATTTGAAACCCATCTGAGTTATGAATGGCCTTTCACAACTCTATGATTTGCAAACAGACCTTCACAACTGCAATGGGTTGTGAACCGCGCCACATGACCCAATTTATGTTGTGAAAGGGTTGTGTAGGGTTTTGAATTTAACATGTCCCTGTATCTATTCTATTCCATTATTTTCTAGTTTCTTGGTTTCTCAATTTGTTCAGTGCATCATTTTTGTAAAAAGCCTTACCACAAATTGTATATATTTGGGTATTTGGCATCCCTGTTATGTTTTTTACACACTGGCATCTTCTTGAAGACTCAGGTATTTCACAATTTTTTTTTGAAGTTTCTGAAACCACAGTCTTGAAATTAGAGTTGGAAATTTTAGAAAAAAATTGAAGTATTTTGAGACCTTCAAAAATTGATTCAAAAATCAAAAAAAAAAAAAAATCCATTGCATTATTGTAACCATTCCTTTGCATTTCAATGAAATCTGTTTTTGGATAAAATTTGGAGAAATTTTTAAAATAAATTCAAGGTCTTTAAAATTTCTTTTTTGTGATTTTTTGGATGTATTCTTTGCTGCAAAAAATTGGATTCCACAAGATGCAAATTCAAAATAAGACATGCTTTTCAACTTTTTTTAACATTCTTGTTAGGTATTTGGAATATCATTAAAAGATTGAAATAAAAAAGATTTCTCACTTTAATCAAAGGTTTTACATCATAAAATATTGATCACCATGAAAATAAGTGCAAATAAAGGAGGGTGGTTAGGTCCCCCCCACAGTCAGTTGCTTTGATGCAAAAAGCCAGGTTTTTTGTTCCCCTGCCTTGCGGCAATGGGGGGGGGAGAAATCTTGAATCCCCCCCGCAGCTGCAACCAGACTGGTTGGGGAAGCTACCCTGTGGCTGAAAAACCAGCCAGGTTAGAGGGAATGAAAATGAGTCCCTCTGCCCCCTAAAGTGTTCCCACAAGGGCTGTTGCGCCAAAAATGGGGCCAAAGACAAAAAAAAGTGGCCCCAAGCTGGCTGCAACACAGGCAACAGTCCCAATGGGACTACCCATCCCAAAGTCTAGATATGACTACTTTGGAGGGCCAGCCCAGCTGGCCAAGTGGGTCTATGATACAGAGGACACCAAATAATGGCTCCTCAAACTCATTTGGTTTTGGGGGCCCATCCGCCCCAGCAGGCCCACAATTGACTGTGTCTCAAATGGCTTATTTTAAATTTTTTGAGGCCAGATTCCACAAATCAGTGAAATCCACACAGGCACACATGGTCTGTGTGATTTTTCAATGGGCCATATAGGCTGGTATTTGATTTACATTTGGATTACACTCATACATGACACACACATAAGTGTGTAGGTATTTTGAAACCCTGGAATTAAACCATTCTATCAATTCCTTATGTTTCAAGATGATTTTTATCAATTTTAGTAAAAAAAAACTAGATTGGTGATAACATAAAATGAGTCATTTAAATATTTTTCATTTTTTTATAATGGTTGAATTCAATGAAGATTGGATTACAACATTTATGAACCATTTAAAAACCATTCAAGTAGTATTTAAATGATTGGAAACAATTGAACAATTATCAGTGCATGTCCCAGAGTGAAAATTTTTCTTGGAGGTGTTTTCATGTGATCAGGCTGAGCCCTGCCTTGGATGATCTATTGATTAGTTTTTGTTGGAATTTCTCTTTTTATTGTTAAATTAAACTTCTTGTTTGTATTGGATTAAATAGGTTTAAGGTCAGTCACACAGTATTCATCTTTGAGCCATCTTGTGGCCATTATTTATTTAGATGTTTCATTTTTGTGTTCTGATTAATTAACTGGTCAGCCAGTTATCCCAATTGGGCCCTAGTGGTAAATAATCCTGACTGTCATTTTCAACAAAGGTGAAAACAGAATGGCTTTTATTTCCAACCTAGGTGAAAACAAGTTGATTTTTATTATCCATCAAGGTAAAATACAAAATAAATACTGAATATTTCATGGTGAATCACAGAATCAATCCTTGTATTTTCATGGTGAATCTTTTGATACTCATTTGAGACAACATTGGCCACATATAGTGAATTCATGTCAATGGTCAGCCAGAGACCCTAATATGGCCCTGGTGGTTGTTCCAGAATGTAATATATGGAGGGTCCCTAGGTTAAACCTTTTACCCTTTGTGTTGGGTCCAATGGTTGCTCTTCAGAATCTTTGGTGGGACTCAGTAATTATTCATTGCCCTTGGTGGGGGTGGAGGCAAACCACCTCCACTGCCAGCACTGGCTTTCAAGCTAGCCTCCAGAAGTTGGAAATTTGTTGAATTGTTCATGAACACAGGTGGCATTTTATCCATGGTAGAAACCCATTATCACCAGTAAGACATGAGAAATACAGTAATTCCCAACTTGCATCAGAAAAAATAAGAGAGTTTATATTCCCAAAGAGAACCCCAAATATGAGATTCAGAAAAAAAATTAATTAAATAATATGGCTGCTCCAAAGTTTCAGGTAATCTCTTCTGAAATATACTTTCAGATTTTATGTTAACCTCATAAAATTGGATTTTCCTTGTTTATTTTTGAATTAAATAAAGAAAGATAGCTAATCTTTGAAGTTATTCTAAAGAATACACTGCAAGGGCTCTTGAACACTCTCTGTGTAGCTTAGTTTGAGTTTTTAATTGGTTGATTCCCTTTTATTAAAACCTTGTTTTCTCTCTTGATTTTCAATTACCCCTTATCATCTCCATCACATATGCCTTATATAGTAAATAAAATGGTTTCAAAGTAAATTCCCTAACTGCCTATCCTCCTCAAATCTCTGATGCTTGTCTGCAGTTTCATGAAATACACCTGGGAATCTGCCCAACACTTCAAAATACTTTACAATACATTCTGATTAATTTCCTGCTCCAGAGTGTATCCTGCTCATATTTCATCTCTGGTGCATTTCTTTCTTCACTCAAGTGTAACCTCTTGAAGGAATTTCCATACTCCCATTTTGTAACCCCCAATCCTCTACCTCCATCATGATTGAAATTGAAACAACTTCAATTAAAATTTGGTCCCACACCTTTTTCTCACTTGTAAATCCTCAATTGGTCTGTTGTTTTTTTATTTCCATCTAGGTAACTTCATCCAAAGGACTGGCCCAATGGATCAGCTGCAGTTTTTTTCAACCCGCATGTTCTTTTTTATTCCAATCTATCAGCTACCTGCATATAGAAAGTAAAGAAACACTCTTTTCTGGTGGTCCTACTTTCTTTTTATTTATGAAGAAAGTACACTCCTCCATGGTAGTAAGCCACAGTTCAATTCTGAGCTTGTGTCTATAAAAGGCCGCCACACCTTGGCCATAGCTGTTTTCCATTTTTTTGGTTCCCAAGAGGTTCTTAAAAACTTTTTTTGTATTGAAACACTCTTTTTGAAGCCAGAAATCATTTAATAAGGGGCCTGTCCAAGAATATGTAATTTTAAAAAATGGGGGGTTATTTCTGGGAAAGTTTACCTTGAAAAAAAAAGGCTGCACCTGCAAGCAGGTGTAGATCCTGGAACATGTTCTGGTTTGGTTTTGAATCTGTGAAAATTTGGTTTCTAACTTGAGTAGGAACCTGAGAAAAGTTGCTTTTTCTACAAGTTCTTGAGTATTTCAAGCAATTCTAGTGCATGCATGGAATAAAGACATATGGAATTATGGGGAATACAATTTTATGTAATGAATCAATTTGTGTATATCATCAAGAAAATCATATTTATTGAAATTATTTATGAGATTTAATCAAATTTGAGTGGTTGCCAACAAATTTTCCTGATAATTAAGTGTTTCATCACTTTGATTTTCAAAAAAAAAAAAATTCAGATTATTTGGAAATAACATATTTTCTTCATTCTTTGGCATACAAACATCTTTTTGGAAATTTTAATGCTTTGGTAAATTATTAGTCAAATGATTCAATTCTTGATCTCATTGTTTTCATTTTTTCCATGTTTTTTCCGGTTAAAATAATATTGGGAATTGATTGGTTTCTATTGGATTGATTTAATTTTCCATAGTTCAGATTCAATTTGAATTCAGGGACCGTTTCTACGCTATTATCAAATTATTGTTTTAGATTTTTTTGATTATTTATTTTTTCAGTTTTTTTATTTTCTTTAATTTTTTATTCCCGTATTTTTTGATTTGTTTAGTGCATTATTTTTTTAAAAAGCCTTAGACTTTAATAAATTTGGGTGTTTTTTACCTCCCTGTTATTTTCTGTGCAAACCAGCATTTTCTTGAAGAAACAGGTATTCCACAAATGATGTTTTTTGAAATTTCTGACACGAAATTGTTGTTAATTTGATTCCAAAAACCTTGAACAATATTGGAACCATCTTTAAAACTTAAAAAACTGATTTAAAAAAGGAAACAAAAACTGAAAAAGCAAAAAGGAACTCAATTCATCTTTGTAACCATTCCTTTACATTTTCAATGAATTATTATTTGGGATTAAATTCTCAAAAAGTTTAATAATAAATCAGAGATCTTTAGAATTTTTTTTTGGGATTCTTTGGCAGTATTCTTGACCACTAAAATTATGGATCTAACGTGAAAAAAATTAAAAATTACAAATCCTTTTAATATTTTTTTTAATATCAGGAATGAAACTTTATTTCTTTTCAGGTACATGAAATATCATCAAAAGATTGAAAGAAACATTATTTTTCATTTTAATCAAAGGTTTTGCCCAATAAAATTTTGAACACCATGAAAATAACCACAAATAAGAGGGGTGGTCTACATTTTTAAATATTGTTTTTGTTACCTTCAAATAAAAAATGAAAAAAATTAAAGGAAAATATAATAAATGTTTCAACAAAAATCCCTAAAAGACTCTATCATACAAACAGATTTGTTTTGAAACTGTTTCTGTAGCTTTTTATTTATTCATTTTTCTTGGAAATATCAAAACACAAAGATAAAAAGAACATTCAAGCAGCCCCAGTACCTAAATAACTTTTTGAAACTGGCCAGGGGGTCCTGAAAAATAATTCCCATTCTTTCATATTTTTTTTGTAAATTTATGTTTAACTTATTTTGCTTTAATTTTGGTTGTAGTAATTAGAATTTCCTTCAATTGTTTTTTTATTTTTCTCTTAATGATTAATTTTTGGTAACAAAAAATTAAATTTCTTTTGCATTTTGAAGTTTTAATTTGGTTACAAGTGAAAAACTTTTAGAACGTTGATTTTGCTACTCAAAAACTAGCTCATCTTCACTAAAAACCATTTTTGTGAAACACAATCAAAAATTTAACTTTTTAATACTCAGTGCACTGGTGTATACTCCCATGTGGTAGGGAATGACCAAGAATTTCAGCCAGCAGAACCCAAATGTACTCCAGGATTTTTTTTTGATTTGTTGATTTTTTTGGTTATTTTATTGATTTATTGATTTTTTTAAATTTTTTTTTTTGGGAATTACTTTTTTCACGCCCCAAAACTGGGAACCACGTGGTTTCAATGTTGCCAAAACGTCCCCCAACGTTACTGATACAAGGGGTAAACCTGGAAGAAATACGGTTTTTGGGAGGTTGTCAAAAAAAAATTACAGGGGCTAGAAAGGCATCTCAAACCCCTGTAGAATACTTTTCACAAGTTTCAGCAATTTTTGAGGCCTTTAAAATTTCCCTTGAAAAACTGTAAAAAAAACACTTCATGTCTCCAATCCTTTCAAATTTTTGATTTTTTATTGATTATTTTGAAAAATCTGAAGAGACAAAAAGTTTCAAAATATGCCAGGCCATGTAATTATAAACTTTTCAGAATTTTATTAGACATCATTTTCATTCTTTCCCCTTATTTTTCCATAAGATTTTACAAATTTTGAGCTTGAGGTCTTTTAGTGGGCATTGAGAAGCGCCAAAAACAATATTCAGGGATTTTTATGATCAATTATTTACCTAAGAATAATCAATGTGTCTTCAACAATAATGGGAAGTGTCTGTTTTGGGCTGCATTTTGAAGCCATTTCTGACACTGTTTTGATTCTTTTTATGGAAAAAATGAGTGTAAAGTTTTAAAATGAACTTCAAATGAAACATGAATATATTTTTTTTTCATATTTTTTGGACCTTGCTTTAGACCTCAAATTTCTAACCTGAAAATACCATGTATAAACCCCTTTTTGGGGTAGGTCCGCATTTTTGAGCTCTTCTATATGAGTTATCTGATATTAAATATGATTTTGAATGATTTCCTGCCTCCTCCTCACCTCTGGGGGCGGTAAAATTCTCTCCTCAACCACAAAACCACCTTTCAAAACCCAGAATCCACACCACACCCCACCAATCATCACCACCATCACCAATAATAACAACTCAACACCAATCAACCAACCACACATGAATACTCAACACAAATCAAAAAATCCAATTCAAAACTCCATCCCTACTAGATCAACACCCCTGAATCCAAAAAATAAATCAAAAATAAAGAAAAATTGTGTCTTCATAAAAAGAAAAACCATCTCAAAATCAAATTCCCAAACAAAAAAATGACTGAACAACACATCAAACCACTTTTACTATCTGCCTCTGCTTCTTCTTTTTCTGCTTCACTATCTGCATCTTCTGCTTCTCCTTCTACTGCTTCAACTGATTTATATCAGCCCCATTATTCCAACACTTTGGCTGCTCCACCTGAATTATCATATCATTCAAATGGGGAAATTGTGGATGCTTTTCAAGAGTGGGATAAATCCCATGGATATGCCATTTCCACCAAAGTATCCAATACAAAGGAGCAAACATATACTTAAAAATGGGACAAATCTGGGGAATATAAACCCAATTTGGATAGAAAAATACTTTCATCAACTAGAAAAACAAACTATCACTTCAAATTCTCTGGAAGCTTTTACAAGAGTTCTAGTCTTTGGGAAATGAAAATAAAATGCCCTGATCACAATCACCCACCATCAACTGATCCATCCACCCATTGAGTTCATAGAAGGATTCATGGTGCTCAGGAGGATATGGTCTATTCTTTAACCAAAGCTGGAGTTCCTCCCCTCAAAATTCTTAATTCCTTAATGCAGTCCTCCAAATCTCCTGTTCACACAAACCTTTGTAGAATATGACAAAAGATCAAAAATTAAAAGGAAGACTTTAAATGGGATCTCCATCAACTTAATTAAATATTAGAACATGAAGAACCCAAAGTCATTGTGACTGACAAGGAGCAAGCCCTGATTCATTCCATTGAAAATTTATTTACAAAATCTCATGATTTACCCTGTGTCTGGAATATCTTCAAAAAAATTCAAACAAATTGTAGAAAAGGCTTTAAACCTGAAGAAGATTGGATGAAATTTAGAAAGAAGGGGAATATGCTGGTCAAATCCAAATCTGAAAATTCTTGTCAAGAAAGTTTTACAAAACTGACTGTAGTATGGAATCCCCCTACTTCTGACTACCTTCTTAACAACTGGCTTCCCATAAAAAGAAAATTTGTTTCAGATTCTGCAAGAAATCATCTGAATTTTGGAAATAACAGATAATCTAGAATAGATGGGATTCATTCTTATGTCAAACAATTGATCACAAATTCTTCTGGTCCCTTTTCTGATGTAGTTGACCAGATATATCATTCAGTTTCAATTTGACTCCATGAAAACTCCATAGAAACTTCTCAGCAATACTTCAAGAACTTGATTGGTCTTCCATATTGTTTTGAACACCTCTCAGGAAACAACAGCCACTATGATCTCAAGATTTTGAATTCCTTTCAAATTTCAGCCCAAAAATCAACCAACTCTTCAGATTTTGATTATTCTTCTTCCATGGGAATTCCTTGTGTAAAAAAAGTGAAGGAGGCAAATCTCAAGAAGCAAAAAATCTTTCTTGATTATTTTCATCCCCAGTGGCAAGTAAAACCTCCTATTGCAGTATGTTTTCTTTTTTTGAAGAAAAAAATAATTCTAACATTGATTTCTGAAGTTTTTTCTTTTATTTTGGAATCACTCATAGCTTTCTGAGAAGGGTTAATGCCAAATTTCTCAACCATCTCATGAATCACGCTTTCCATAAACCAAATTAAATTGGTCTCAGAATGAAATATTTGAAGAATTCCTCAAATTTTGCCCAGGAGAAAAACATTTTTAGCTTGGAGAAATGATGAAACTGTTAAAAGGGAAGTATAAAATGACTACAATTCATCAATCACTATCAAAGAAAGAAAGGAAAATTTTTGGAAGACCCAAAGGAGCCTTCAATAAAGCCAAAGATTTTCTCAGCATTCATCAAAGAGGGATCCATCTAGGTTTGAATATGTTGAAGTACATAAGAGAAGAGGAAGACCAAGGAAGCACAAAGTGGTTAATTCAATGGTTAGTTTTTTTATGGTTTTTTTATCTCCCTTTTAGATTGATTTTAACAGCATATGGTTGGAAATTTTTTTTTCTAATTTCAGAATCTGAGGGAAAGGAAAGGAAGACCAT